>JAWZYV010016957.1:0-34423 GCA_038373885.1 Cheiracanthium punctorium
AACTATAATAGGGAAAAATGTTCGTATGATTTGAGTCATTCAATGATCCCGTGTTAAGAGAAAAATGAAATGAGTTTATAACTAATTATAAGCAGAATAAAACGGAAAGGACAAATTTAAAAATGTCAATAATATTAACGGATGATGTACCAGTCTGCCAAAGGTCACAGAGGTTAGCTTTTTCCGAGAAGCAAGAGGTAGAAACACAAATACAGTAATGGTTGGGAGAAAGCACTTCGGATTACAGTCCCCCCCCCCTCGTCTTATGTAAAAAAAAAAAGGGTGGGGGAGGGATATGCGCTTATGCGTAGATTACAGGAAATTAAATAAAAAGACCGTCAAAGATAAATATCCGTTACCAATTATTGAAGAGGTCTTGGATAATTTAAGCAGTGGCAAAGTGTTCACCACCCTCGACATCAGCGCCGGCGCAAGGTTATCCGGCGCCAGCCTGCAAAAAAAGCTAAAATCGCCCCCCCCCCCTCCAATTTTTTTTTTTACAGGAGAAATAAGTTTTGAAGAAAGCATTTGTTGAAAAAAAAAAAATATTTATCGGAAAAATTAATTTTTCTGCCTTTCATATTTGCAAACTTTTCTATAATTTCTTTTGTATCTATCTCTTGACAGATTTCATTTTCAACAGCAATCAAAGCTAGATTTATGAGTCTTTCCTGAGATATACTTGACCGTAAATACGTCTTGATCAATTTTAATTTTGAGAATGATCTTTCGCTACTAGCAACACTAACAGAAATGCTGAGTAGTATTCTCAATATTATATTCAAGTTCGGGAATCACAATGTATTTGACACAATTAAGTTCAGAATATCGAATGGGTCATTCATACCGGCTGTAAAAATGTCTTTGGAAACTACTATTTCGTCAAAAATTTCTTCTGCGTTAATATCTTTACTATCACGATATTGTAACAATTTTTCTAAATTACTGCATTTTCTTTTCAAATCTGCATTATAGATTTCCGATAAATTACACAAGAAACTAAAATTATCGCAGTGATTTTTCATTGCGTCAAATCTTTCATTTAATGATGCCCAAGCTGTATCCAAAATTCTAAAACAGACATTTGTCCTAAATTTCTCTTCTGGAGATTGCGGGGATTCGTCAGCATGTTCGTAATCGAAGTGATATTTCTTTTTCCTTCGTCGGATTTCTTCAACAGTTTTAAAATGGGGTTCGCCATCCACTTCTTCACTGAGTTCTTTGGCTTTCTCAAGAATATTTTTGTAATTGACGTCACTTCTATGTTCTTGAATGAATCAGTTTAAGTTACTTATTGTCTGTAAGGTTATTGTGCACAGTCGCCTGTGTGCACACTAGAATCATTGGCGGATCCAGAATTTTTTTTTGGTAGGGGCTAAATTTTTAAAAAAGCTTATTTCACCCAATTAAAATATACTATAAATCAAAATTTTAGTCTAAACCAATGTGCATGATTTTAGGAGGAGCTAAGTAATAAAATAGGATTATTTTTGCTGTTTAAAGTGTATAATAAAGCAGAATGTTACCCTTTAGCAATCTTTTTTTTGGGGGGGGCTGGATCCCCCTAGCCCCTCCCCTGGATCCGCTACTGACTAGAATGTCATGATATCCAAACCCTTTTCTTGCAATTGTTTGCTGACAGGATTAATTCTGTTAAGCAAATCGTGCCAAAGCATCAAGGAACAAATAAATTTATAATCCTTGATTTTTGCGCACAGACTTCGTGCTTCGTGTTGCACTTCTTTTGAAAAGCATTTACCTTCGGATATTTCAAAAAGAGCGTCATAGCTTTCTCCTAGTTGATATCTTAAAGGTCGAAAGGCTTCAATTTTATTTTCCCATCGACTGTTTGAGAGGGTTTCAATGTTAAACAGGAAATGTTTTTCAAAAGAACTGCCCATCGTTTAGGAGAAGAAGCAAATAAATTATATAATTCTTGAATTGTCGAAAAAAAAACTAACAGTATCTGCATTCATGTTTGCTGCATCGTTAATCATTAAATTTAAGCTATGAGCGGCACAGGGAACATAAAAAGCACGAGGATTTATTTTTAGGATATTATTTTGAAGACCATTTTTCTTCCCTTTCATATTTTGCCCCGTTATCATATCCCTGGCCTCTCATATCATCTAGATTCTAGAGGAATGTTCCACATTTTCAACATTTCCATTACTGTCTCACATAGGCCGCTATCTGTAGAATCATCAACTTTAATAAAGCCTAAAAAATGCTCCTTGATTTCAGCCCCTCCATCACTGCAGACGACAAAACGTATGACGACACTAATCTGTTCAGTTTTGCTAACATCAGGTATATAGACCAAAATTATAGAATAATACTTGGCTTTTCGAAGAGATAGTAATGTTTTCTCTCTTATACTACTGCCAATAATTTGCAACATTTCATTTTGACTATATTTGATTAGAGAATGAACTTTACTGTTGCTACCTTTAGGTCGTAATGCTCTTTTTACGTGAAATTCCATAACTAGGTCGAACTTTGCAAACAATTCCACTAATTTTAAGAAGTTTCCGTTGTCTTTTTGGTACAGCCCATCAGATGAGCCTCGAAAGGCTAAATTCTGGCTGCCAAGAAATTTTGTGATCTCAATCAGTCTTCCTAATACATTTGACCAATGCTTTTTTTCATTTTCATAGATCTCGTGTATTTCGGAATCAATTGTTGTTTCATTTTTCAAATTTTTCTCCTCAAGATCTTTCCATTTTAAGAAATGCAGCGGGGGAGGGGGGGACACGTACCCTATGGCCTCCCCTGCGTTTACATATTGTAATATATGTTTCTAAAAGTTTTTGCTTCCCTTTTACATATAGTAATATACAAAACCATACCCAGGGGGTGGATCCTGTGGATCCGGACTCTGCCCCTCCCCGAAATTATCACATTATATATTTATCCTATATGTGTGTGTGTGTGGGTGGGAGAGAGAGAGAGAGAGTATTTATATATAAAATGATGATATTCAATCAAACAGACCTCCCCCCTCTCCCCGACTCCCTAAAAAATGTCGGACCCCCTACAAATTTATTTTCTGGGTACGGTCCTGGTAATATATGTTCCTGACCCCCCCCCTCTTGGCTACGGCCTTGCAACACATTTTATCAGACAAATAAAAAATTATATATACACTGCAATCCTTATTAATATAAAACATATCTTCCTAAAATCTGTCCATTTTTTAAAAGTTTTTGCTTTGGGGACAATTTGGCGCCCCTCTGTGTTTGGCGCCCGCCTGCAAAGAAGGCCTTGCAGGCCCGCTTCCGCCGGCCCTGCTCGACATACAGAATGCATTTTCCCATGTGGAAGTTGAGGAGAATAGTAGGAAATACACTTCGTTCCGTACCGGCACAAACCAGTTTCACTTCCTTTAAGTTCCCTTTGGTCTAGCCAATAGTCCTTCAAGATTTCAAAGATATGTAAATACCGTATTTAGAGAGCTTTTAAAGGACGGTACCGTAATTATTGATTTAGATGATATCATCATACCCGCTGAAAACGAAAATGAGGGATTTGACAAACTAACACGTGCATTAGAAACAGCGTCAAAATAGGGTCTTGAACTAAATTTAAAGAAATGCCAATTTCTGAAAGGGGAAATTAACTTTTTAGGACACATAATAACTAATGGCACAATTAGACTTTCCGCGGAGAAAACTCGTGCAGTTCAACAATTCCCAGAACCTAGAAATGCTAAGCAAGTGCAAAGTTTCCTTGGATTAACAGGCATGGGCGCCGGCAGAATATTACCCAGTGGGGGGGGGCATTGCCCCTCTTGCCCTATGCTGCCGGCGCACATGTTAACAGGATATTTCAGGAAATATATTCGATCGTATGCAACTATAGCAAGGCCGTTAAGCGACTTAAGAGCTTCAACACCTTTCAAATTTGAGCACGAACAAAAAGCAGCATTCCAAAAGCTTAAGGACGTTTTGTGCAATGAGCCTGTCCTACATCTCTTCAAGCAAGGTGCTATACTAGAGCTTCACACAGACGCGTCCAAATTAGGGTTTGGTGCTATTTTAATGCAACAAAGCGATGATGGGCTTTTCTATCCGATTCATTACATGAGTAAGAAAACCTCTGTGCAAGAAGAAAAATACTGTAGCTATCAGCTCGAAGTTTTAGCTATAATAGAAGCCCTCTAGAAATTTAGAAATTACTTAATTGGGGTTAATTAATTTCAAGTAATAAATTACTTGAAATAAATTTAAAATTTACACCGATTGTGCAGCTTTCACGAAAACCTTAGACAAAGATTTAACACCAAAAATAGCCAGATGGAAACTCTTTTTGCAAGAATTCGAATATGAAGTGGTACACCGTCCCGGTAAACAGATGCAGCATGTAGATGCCCTTAGTAGACATCCTGTGACACTTGTAACAACTGATAGACTAACACATAAGATTATTAGTGCTCAAGAAAGTGATGAATATATCAAGACAATGAAGCAACTCTTACAACAAGGAGAAAATGTCGCATATGTCTTAAAGAATGATGTGCTTTACAAAATAGTTATTAACCAGGAAGTGCTTGTCGTTCCTGAGATATTACAAATGGAAGTTGCTAAGAAATCTCATTCACTAGGTCATTTCTCTGTAGCGAAAACCGAAGAATTGGTAAAACGAGATTATTACTTTCCCAATATGAAGAAATGCGTTGAAAATGTTGTAAATAGTTGTGTTGAGTGCATACTAGTGAATAAGAAGAGAGGAAAAGGTGAAGGTTTCCTTAATCCCATTCCTAAGGATAACACACCATTATCAACTTACCACATTGATTTTACCGGTTCGATGCCGACAACGAATAAAAATTATAATCACATATTTTCAGTAATCGATGGTTTCACTAAATTTTCATGGCTTTATCCAGTAAAATCAACTTCCTCTAATGATGCCATACACAAAAACTAAAACAGCAAGCAGTTTTTGGTAATCCAGTCAGAATCATATCGGATCGAGGCCCTGCTTTTACCTCCAAAGAATTCCACGATTACTGTGAAACTGAACACTTAGCCATAACAACCGGAGTTCCCAGAGGAAATGGACAGATAGATACTTCATGGCACCATCCTACCAGTATTACCTAAATTAGCCATAGATGAGCCAAATAAATGGTACAAGTACGTTGATGCACTTCAGAGAACCCTAAACTCGACCCCATCACGAAGCACTAAAAGAACACCGTTTGAGCTTCTAACGGGTGTACAAATGAGAAGAAAGGAAGATAAGAGAATTTTAGAAATCCTAGAAGAACAAATAAATTCGACGATAGACCACAAACACTATTCGGGAAGAAGCAAAAGGAAACATCCTCAAAATCCAAGAAGAGAACCGCAAGTGCTACAACAAATTAAAGAAACAAAGCCCGTGTTTACAAGAAGGATGACTTAGTGGCTATTCGACGCACACAGTTCGGAACTGACATGAAACTGCGAGGAAAGTTTCTAGGACCTTATAAAGTTGTTCGTGTCAAACCCAACGACAGATACGATGTAGAGAGAAAGTCCGTGACCCTAAAGGTCCTAACAAAACATGTACTTCAGTGGACAATAAGAAGCTATGGTCCAGCAACTAGAATGACTTAATGACTCTCTAATAACTGTATTATATCTTTTTTTTCTGTTTTGTATTTTTCAGGTTTTTGTGCCGATGTTACGGTGAGGACACCTTCTGTCAAGATGCCCGAGCATGTGGTGGAGACTACCCGAGCGCCGCTAGGAGGAGCTTACCCACCGACGCCTAATACCACAGAGAGCTGAGTGTGAAAAGGTTTAGAGAGAGACCAGAGTAGGGAATGCAATCCCGATCCCGCACGAATATTTGCGGGACTAGTCCCGCGGGATTGTAACTGAATTTTTTTTTTTTTTTTTTTTTTTTTTTTTTTTTTTTTTTGTAGTTTCACGCCTCTTTCCCGATCATCAATTGGCCAAAACGTTTTGCAGGTCACTAACCAATTCCGCCGCAAATTTTCAGTCTCATTTCCCCCCATAGGACAATTCCGCCGAAGGGGGTTACAGACAGAGTTTCTTTTGGCGACGAGGAGTTGGCGATATTTATTTGCCCTTTGACTACAAATAGGATAGTTCGAACACTATGAGGAAAAGGATCTAGGCCTGACCTAAGTAAAATTTGCATCCTTGGACATTAGCATTGGGCCATGTTACAAGATAGCTATTCACAACGCTATACGTGTATCTACCACAAAATGGCTTGGTTAAAAAGAGATATTTTGTTCGATAACAGTCTTTTCTGCAACTGTATACACTTTTGCAGTGCATTTCTTTTCTTTACACTGTCCCACAAGTTCACCGTTTTTCAGTATTCTTTTTTTATAGTAAGTAATAGCGTCAACAATAATAAAGATCTTTTCCTCCCTCGGTGGTGCAGAGTTCGACATTCATGGTAGAAAAATTTATACCCAATCAGGCCGCCACACAGTCATCAAGTAGCAATGATCTCATGATAGCACAAATTACAATCGTATATATACCAACATTAATGAAAAGAATATCAGGCATGTATGCTGCATTTGGGGGAACCTCTCTGCTAATCAGGAATCCCTCTTGTGCAACGTCTGACTGGGTTAGGCACACAGACAAAAATTATCGATGTCGGAACAACATCGGAAATTAATCTCGAAGGCAGAGAAAATTATCAATAGGTTCACTAATTTATAGCGCATGCACCCATGGGCATATTGGCTTTCTGTCTTCGGCAAACACATGCTAGACGCATTGCCAGATATCGCAACACAGACAAAAACTATCGATGTCGGAACAACATCGGAAATTAATCTCTGAAGGCAGAGAAAATTCTGAGTCGAGAAAATTATCAATAGGTTCACTAATTTATAGCATATGCACCCTTGGTCCTATTGATATTCCGTCGTCGCCAACAAGTGCTGGATGAATCGCCAAATATGAACGTGCTATTCAAACTCCATATCCTGTCACAAGAAAATGGCGAGGCGGAATTGTCCTGTAAGGGTCAGTTCATGGCAAAATGGTGCGGCAGAATTGTCCTACTGGTGGAATCACGGGGAATCATTCTCGGCGGAATTGACCTGTTCCCGTTTGCATAAGATGAACAATAAGAACCAGTGATCATGGGCGCTCATACCTATTGGCAGGTAGGCGCCTTAGTCCCCCCCCCCCTCCTAGCTCCCATATTGTTATGATTTAAGTACTCTTATAACGCAGAAGTGCTTCAACACTCAATATTGTATCTTTCTGGGATAGAACCACTGACTTGTCCTCCCCCCTCCACTAAAAAAGAAGGCAGCAACCCTATGGCCGCCCATGTTAATGATATCTTTAAAAGGTGAACTTCAGTTAACCACCCAAAAATAAATGGCTCCTTCAGAGTTTCATACAAAGAAAAAAAAATCTTTTGTTAAGCGCTTTTGTAATCTCATATTCAGTATTGTAATTATTAGTCAAAATTAGATGAAGACGAGTGCCTCTTTACGTTGTCTTTTTTACATTCTTCTTTAGCGACTAAAAAGTAACAGTATATTATAATGAATATCACGACTATAATTTTCATGTTTATGTAAGGTATTGTATTAATTATCAAATAGAAAAACTATTACATATTATTAAACTTCATAGAGCTTACAATCTTACTATTTCCTACTTTCCTTTATTGAAATCAGATTTTAGTTTAATGAAATATTAATCCCGCGGGATTGCGGGATCCCGCGGGATCAACCAATCTCAATCCCGCAAAGCGAAAAACAGTGCGGGATTGCATTCCCTAGACCAGAGACGCGGTCCATGTCAGTTGCACGACGGCAGCTGTGACCTTTCTTGATTATCATAACATTCATGACTGCCTTCGTGCAGTTTCTAAATCTGCTAACTGTTTTCGTTTAATAATTTTTGTAAATATTGCGTGTCAATAACTTTCTCTAGATTCAATATTAACCTAGAATTTATTTTGTGTCGGTTCATTATTGAAGACCCTGGCGAGGTCTCTACGTACATTATATTAAAAAAAATAGTTTCAAAATCTGTAAGCACCGGATTTAAAATAATGAGCATGAATTGGCAGATTTCGGGATAACTTGAGTGCGGATTCTACTCTGCTCGGCTGATGAGTGCCGAGTACCGTCCGAGTAAGTTCATCTAAGTAAAAAGTTCAGTTTTCGCATCACAATGATGGTGTATGCATTAGAGATGAGACGGGCTCAGCCCGAGCCCGAAAGCCCGAGCCCGACTCGGGCTCTGTAATTCACGATTGCGTTCGGGCTCGGCTCGTGAAAAATTTCTCCTTTGTTGAACATACTCCTTGAAACAGATTTTAAAAAGTGATTCATAGTATAAATAGACGTACTTATTTAAAAAAAATAGCGGCACGGGGGACTAGAAGGTGCGTGAAGCTCCAAAATTTATTGTATCCTATTAATGAAGTAGTTAATTTATTGTCTTAGCTGATTTCGGGTCGGCTCCAACTTTAATAATATGCTCGGGCTCGGGCGGCTCGATAAAATCCTCGGCTCGGGCTTCAAAAAATGACCGAACTCATCTCTAGTATGCATAGAGCACGGGGAACGAAAAGCAAGATGGGCACTTTTTATTTGGGGGGGGGCTGCAAATTTCACATTTGAAACAATTTGAGTTCTGATTTTGCTTTGTGATGTACTTTTGTTTATAGCATAAGACAATATACTATATCTCAAAGAGGGGGGGGGCAAATGCCCTACCTTGTGCCCCCCCCTCTTACAGGCACCCATGACAAGAGTTAGTAGATTTTGGGAAGAGAGAATGTGACCTTGAATATTCTACGATTAAAAAAACGGATGAGAATGATGACTCATTGCAACTTTAAAAAAAGTTGTAGTTTGTTTTAAGTTTTGGCAAGCCTACAAACGGGGACATCTGCCTATAGGGTGGGGTGGATGGCCTTGGTTGGAGGACGTTTTAAGATGTTCTAACTTTATTTTTCAAAATTTATGTGAATACGCGCTAAAGTGGAATTGACAAAAGCCGAAATCCGATTTTCAAATGAGTCGCCTGGAGTAAGGTACAAATCTTAAAATACAGGGCTGCCACCACTTTTTAGTGTAGAAAATAGTTACTTTAGTATGCTTTACTCAAAAATAGTAGCCAAAAAGTAGCATGCTAATACCGTTAGTTACCAAGAGCATGAGATATAACGATATTTTTATTTGGAAGTGCTGATAAGGGAGTTTCGAGTATTATCCAACCATTCTAGCTTCGTGATTAGTATCTTTTTCAAAGGGCAACTTGCAAATCTGTTCTCATTAACTGCAACTGTGCAGGATAGAACGTACCCCTAAGAAAACTTGCCAGCTTTTGAAATTCCCAAGTTGTAAAATGACGTGCGAACATTTTTGATGATTTTTACCGAATAATGTGCGAGCGACATTTTAAATTATTTATACCAAAAGCATACGAGGAGCATTTTTTATGCTTTTCATAAAATAAACTCGTGAAATACTTCTAAGGGGTAAGAAAGAAGTCCGGGGGTGGAAAGGCCTGAAATTTGGTAATCTTAAAATAAACAAAACTGGGGAATTCCGTGGAAAAGTCTCATGAACGTCCAATTCAAAACTTCAAAATTCATGAAAAATTAAAATTCGTGTAGCATTGTAAATGCATTGATATATGTAAAGCACTTATCAATATATTTTATTTATACTTCCCGAAGCGGCTGCTCGCAACTATTTCTGAAACTTGAAATATAAAACTTCACAATAAAATGGGTTGCTGTGATAAAAAAAAGTCGCATTTTTTCCTTTGAAAAATAGTCGCTTTTAAGGCTTTTTTCAGAGAAAATAGTCGCCACAGTTGCCTTTTGCGTAAAATAGTAGCAAATAGTCTCTTTTTAGTTGGCAGTCCTGAAAATAGTATGACAATGACGTTTTTTGTTGAAAACAGTCGCGCAAGTCGCCTTATCTTTAAATTAGTAGCAACAGTCGCCGGTGGACACCCTTAACCCTTTGAGGCACAACCCTTTCCCAATGCTGAAAAAGGGCAGCCGTTGCCATCGTTCGACTTAACTACCAGCAAGAGGGCGGAGAATCGAAACGTTCATCACGTGCCACAGATCGAGAGACCCTTTTTTGACGACAGCTGGCTGTGCGCGGGCACACAGCCAGCTGTCGTCAAAAAAGGGTCTCTCGATCTGTGGCACGCTGTGAACGTTTCGATCCTCCGCCCCTTGCTGGTAGTTAAGTCGAACAATGGCAACGGCTGCCCTTTTTTCAGCATTGTTTAATGTATCCAGCTGTTCTCGCATTCTTCCATTTTTCAGCAGATGTTAGTGCTGTTGTAAAGGACGTGATAAAAAGTAAAGGATTCTCGTGGAGCTTTGTCACCCGCCACTATTTTTATAGAAATCCAATCTATTCTTCATGACTGGCAACAGTCAAAACGTCACAGTTTGGTGTTCCCAGAGCGGGAAACACTGCGCGTTAAAGGGTTGAGAGTCCTCTGTAGTCGGCTTGCGGAGATTCAAGTCCGAATGCTTTGCTATGGAGAAAAGTGCCTTAACGCCTCATCCTTTTTCTCAGAAAGTATTGGGTATTTTTAAATGAAATTTTCCTGTGTGAATCTTGAGAACTATTCGCAAGGATTTTCTCGAATCCGATTGGAGTTCATTGAGCCGAAAGAGATTTTATTGCAGTCTGAAAAGTAACATAAATTCTAGACTGCAATAAAATCTCTTTCGGCTCAATGAACTCCAATCGGATTCGCGCAATCCTTGCGAATAGTTCTCGAGATTCACACAGGAAAATTTCATTTCAAAATACCTAATACTTTCTGAGAAAAAGGATGAGGCGTTAAGGCACTTTTCTCCATAGCAAAGCATCGGGACTTGAATCTCCGCAAGCCGACTACAGAGGACTCTTAATTAACTTTGATTCAGCTTCCCCCCCCCCCAATTGGTAACTTTCATACCTGTCTTTATTTTTTATTCTTTAAACCTCTCATTTTACACCCCTAAATTTAAATTCAATCCTTCAAAATAAATCAACGAGTATTTTCACTCCTCGAAAAAATTCCCAGCAATGTCTGACATAGCATTTATAGATAACTTTCACAGAGAAATCGGGCTGTAAGGACACTGATTTAAATATGACATCAGTGCCTTGTTTGCTTTCAATTATTAATTTCTATCCTGGCAAACGCCACAATCTTTTGCAGTAGTGAAAGTGAGAAGTTTTAACTATTCGTTGAATTATAAGCGCATTCACCAAAGACTGAGTTTGGGGGGGAAGGGGGCTCTGCAGGGCCTCCGAGAAAAATTTTATAAGGAGGGGCGAAAATCTTCCCGGCCCCTTCCGTAAAGCACAAAAGTTTCGAAAAAACAGGAGCGACGGAAGGAATTTTTTTTTTTTTTGTAAAACTGCTCTTTTTAATGATTTTCTTATAAAATGCTCAAAGGAAAGAGTGGGAGGGAAGTTTTTCTGATAGGTAATGGTACTTTTAATTCATGTTCAAAGGTTGAAAAAATACTAATATTTAAATGGTAGAATTAACATTTCTGCCATCTCAATCATTCTAGAATTATGTATTCAAAATTGAGTCTATTTTTAAAAAAAGATTTTAATTACGGAACTATAAATGAAATTCGTAACACCTTCTGAAAAATTCACGGACGCACTACAGCTGAACACGGGCCCACTAACTCGCACGGGCCCAGGGGCGGCGCCCCGTCTGCCCTCCCCCTCCTCTCGTAGGGCCTGGGGATCTTACTATGTTCGTAGATCAAAATTTTACATCGTTTGAAACAAAAAAGGTATAATTTAACCTGTTTGAAATTATAACATCTTATCACCTTTTGAAAAGTTACAACGTCTAACTTCACTTAAACGCTTGCATACAGAATGTTATTAAGAAATAACAAAACAGGCAGGATTCAATTTTTGAATATCGCACGAATACACATGTGTGTACACAGCACAGGGTGTCCCAAAAAGGTGGTAGCATGCTTTCATTATTTAAGATAAGCAGGCAATGTCAGCTGATTAAAAAAAATGTTCAAAATAGGCAGGAAAAAATATTACTTAAGAAAAAAATTCCTCTCGAAAATTTTCAAAAAGTTGCCCATTTTAAGTTTGTATACGACCCCCGTACAAAAAAAAAATCGGCTTAGTAAAATGTGCTCTGTATACTAATGCAATTAAAAGTCAAAATTAACGGTCGCTACTCGTCACGTGGCGACTGTATTTTTGAAAGTGGAGACTGCCAATTTATGTACCAGTCGCGACATTTTATTTCCCCACTCTTTCCTTTTTTTTTCACAAAGTTTTTATGAATTGAAAGTAAAACAGAAACGGGACGTTCAAACAGATGTTGACAGGAGTCCACTAAACTCCAAGATCGATGTCGGCATGGCGGGGGGGGGGGGGTAGAGCTGGATCATTAAGGTGACCATACGTCCCGTTTTGAACGGGACAGTCCCGTTTTTAGGTGGCTTGTCCCGTTGTCCCCAAGCACAGCTTCAGGACACCGTAATGTCCCGTTTTTAGAAAATGTCCCCTGCAAGTCCCGCTTTTAGAAAGAGAGCAACCCAGGGTAACGATTTCAATAAAGGCGGCTAAAAATCTAAAATCATCCAATGGCTGTAAAAATGGTCTATAAAAAAAAAAAAAAAAAAAACTAACCTCCTTCCCTCCCCTCTCGAGACGCAAAGAAAACCACGGGAGGATGTATTGTTTTTGTGTTTGTTCTTTTAATGTTCTTTTTCGTCAACTATTTCAATTTATTTTTTTTTTTTTAAGTCATGTTCCTCTTTTGATTATTCCCGATCTCCACTTTATTTTCCCTTTTCACTCTGGTTTTCTAAGAATATTTTTCCTTCCGAATGACAACTTCCTTTTTTTCTGTGTGCACTTTTGTTTACATTTCTCACTTTCCTACCTTCCTGCCTTGCATCGGATGGTGTTTTTGAAGTCGAAGAAGGGCCTACCCCTTGTACGACCCGAAACGTACGTCTTGCATTATTTTTTATAGTATATGTGTGCTTTAGCAAAGTTTTTTTTAACATTTTATTTTGAAATTAACATTAACACAAGCTTTTTTGCGCCTTTTCTTAACCACTAAAAGATACCCAGACCTGAAATTCAGTCTCCCTACACTATCACCTTTAAAAACAGTAGATGTCTCGTTTTGAGGAAGAAAATAAATACATTATGCCAAAAGAGTACTAAATGTCCCGTTTGAAGAAAAAAATAAATGGTCACGTTATGGATCATTGATAGAGGGTATTAGTACCACTTGACCCATTAGTAAAAGTAATCATCTGTTCTGGAAATTTGCAAACGGGGATTACGACAATGCGTAAGATTGCGGTTTGAAGCAGACACGTGCACTTGTTTGTTTTTGCAAAATTTCCTGCAATGTGCGGGCTCTTTCTGAGAACAAAAATCCGAAGAGTGGCGAGCATTCATTTATAAATTCTTTTCTTGTGATCTATTAATACCAAAAAAATAAAATAAATATTTCAAGATTTATTCCGGCATAAGGCTTATGGCCAGCATAAAGTGGATGACAGCTATCCGTCGCGGAAAATTAACAATGTTCGTCATGAATAAAGACCCATGGAGTACGCAAATGCAGCCGCGGGGGATTTAAAAATAGGGATACTTTGTTCTCGAAAAAAGGCACTTTTGTGTACCCTATAGAAAATATTCATAACTGGTTTGGTACAATCTCAAAATGATTCAAGTTTATTCCTAAACGTTCATTTCTTAGAGTCCGACACATAAATTGAGATCATTGGACGTCACGAAGTCGCGCAATTGCAACTCGCAAAAAGGCGCTTTTCATTTCTAAATAAATCCGTCATTCTCTAATGCAGTGGTTCCTAACCGGGGGGTCGCCCGCCAAGCCTTTTCTCGGGGGTCGCCGCAGACAGATTTTGCAGGAAATGAATGGCAAAATATTTCCACGTTTCTGTGCCATGAGACACGCTTTCACCCTTTTCTATTTGTAAAGTAAAATTCCTTTTCCTCATGAGGGCGCTTGTATCCAATCTACAAAAACGGACGTCATAAAGTGTATCTAGGAGTGTTAACCCATTTTGAAAACGTGTGCACTAAGTCAGAATTATCGGAAATAGAAATTACAGTTCATTTAAGGTGAGAAATTATTAACCACTTTGAAGCTCTTCAATCTGAAATTCGAAGATATATCCCAAAGCTCACAATGAACAAGAGGCGGCGCTAGTGCGAAATCCACTTCACACATCTTTAGATGTTGTTGCGTCACGATCGAACTCCATGAGAGGCAAGTTTCTCTGTTCGAGAGTGGCAACGGCAGAGAGGAGAAACAATTCGAAAACGGTAGTGTTCTCAAAAAAAAAAAAAAAAATGTGGTGAAGCAAAAGAGTTTAATATGTTGGTGCAGCGCTGTTTTGAATTAAATAAATGTTATTGATGTTTTCTTTAATGTTGTCATCTAATAAACAAGACTCCCTACATTCTTTAACATAAGCAATCCTAATAGAAACTACAGATGTCGCCGATCTTCCTGATGAAGCGCAGGACGAATTTTTGAATTTGCAAAATGACTCCCCAGCACATGATTTATACCCAAAAAATCGTTCATTCAAAATGGGTGTGCTATGCATCACTCATATCCGATCATTTCTAAGCTTTCGCTTCAAATGTTAGTGCCATTTGCATCCACTTATATGAGGTGAAGTTGAATTTAAAACTCATTTGTAGATTAAGACAAAAGCCAGTCATAAATTAGATGTCCAAGATGCGGTTGGCTTTGACCCATATTCAGCCAAGGATAGCATAACTTGTCAGACAAATACAACCTCAGTCATCCTAATAATATCAGTACGGAATAAAAAGATAATCATTTTTTAATCCCAAGATATTTTTTTCTTTTTTCTTTTTTTTTGTCTTATTGGTCAAACAGGATGGATGGAAGAGGGGAGGGGAGTCGCGAACATTTTTGAAAAATGTAAAAGGGGTCGCGATTCAAAACAGGTTGGGAACCACTGCTCTAATGCTTAGTCAATATCTTTAATAACTATAGATAATTTGAAGTAGGAAGGCCAGATGATTATACTAAGCAATTATTAAGAACAAAAACTTGCAAGTGCGCAAAACAGCCAGTTATAAACTATACATTATTTACACTGACAGCTTTCACTAAAAAGCCGAAGTCTAGAATTATGATTGTTAAATAATTATCCAATATAACACCCACATTATAGATTCGACGGTGAAGTTATCTTGAATACCTTTCTTACCCCCAACTGAAAGTGTTATGTGCCAGAGATTGCAGTTTTTTGTTGCTATGTTAGGTGAAAACAAACATCCTAGAGGTGCCTCTTTTTGGGTTAAGCGAACGAATGAAAGCAGATGAAATGAAAAAGCGATAACTGTCACTGTCTGATTGTGATAAGCATCTCAATTAGGAAAAAAGTAACTTATTTTTAAAGGGAAATTTTATCGGGTTTCATTTACGATAAATCTCCGATTGCGTTGCTTGGAATTTAGTGAAGGAACAGTTATGCATCGTGTTTAGTTAAGGGTCGTTTCAATGGATCGTATTTTTGTTATAGTATCATTTTAATAGACAGTGTTTCGTAAAGGGGCCCGTAAAACGATCGATCATCTTGACTGCGATGATCCCTGTAACGGAAGGGGCAGGGGGAATGGCAAGTTTTAGAGTGAAAACATGGACATACCAGGGCAAAGGGGGTAAAAAAAAGGGCTGCCAATTGCTGAAAGGTTCTCGGGCGCCGTGTTTTTTAAAGAGTGGTAGTAGGGGGCACTACAAAGAAATGCTTTTGACAAACGCAAGGTCGTAGCCAGAAAAAAAAGGGTTGAAATTCTGAACATCACCTATTTAATGTAAGGGATAATTTTAGTAACTGGGAATATTTTCGTATGGGGACCACATAAAAATCAAAAATTTTTATTTAATTTGATTTAATGTTCTGGAAATGTTAATCAACACTACAAAATTCTGTTCCTTATATAACTTTGATTTATTGTGCATGTCTATGATCAAAATTTAAGGAATAAAAGACTAGGTCAGTGTGTTTGGGACACTCTGTATATACTGGCAGGTAATATATATTTTTTAATTAGTAGTAGATGTATATTTTAATAAATCTTTCCTTATTGCTTATATTAACTGCGCATGTTTATTAAACTTGTATGTAAGTTGTGCAATATTCAAAAACATGCGAGTGGCCACTTAAAATTTCAAGCTCAGTGGCCACTGGCCACCTGCAAATTTTCTGAATTTTGACCTCTGGCAATGATGCACAAAATTTGCGAATTATATCCTGGAAAAATGTCAGAGATATGCAGATAAGTATGAAAACTAACTACTTTTCAATGTCTCTCGAAGAGAAAAAAATTAGGGATGTAACGAATATTCGGCCACCATTCGGCTGTTTTGCCGAATATTGGGTAGGCCGAATATTCAGTTGACCGAATATTCGGTACACCGAATACCGAACAGATATTCGGCCGAATACTGCTACATATTCAGCTATTTCTGAACAAAGGAAAAATATTTCTAACTTTTAAATGTGTTATTTCTACTTTTAAATGTATTTACAAATAATATTGCTCAGTTATACTTCAATATGTTAATTTCATATTATACAATATCCTAGGTCATTGAATTTTAAGCTGAATGAAACTTTTTTTTTAAGTAATATAACAGAAATGCACACGTTTCTACTTGGCGGCGGTGGCACTACTTGAATTGGGGTTTTCCACCTTATTATGGTGTGGAGGGTAGGATGAATATTTTCAGATCCTCCATTACGAACATAGTTTTGAAAAGCTGCTCCATATGTTTGCCCAGAGTCTGTGAAACCCAGATCCATGATGTCTAGTTACCAGATTAATCCCATTTACCACAGCCTATTTATTACATTATGAATATCCCAAAATATAATTATGCTGCTATTAGTGTTTAACTATGTACGATATTTTTTTCGTGACCAAGATTTTATAGTTATACAGATAATATACTGTTGGGCGTTTTTAAAGTACCTACAAATAATGAATTTTAATGAGTCTTTAGTATTTAATTACAAATTTGAAAAGTGACATTTTAGTTACAATTAAAATGAAATTTTAAAAAATTTAATATTCGGCTATTCGGCCAAATCACTACTCGTTACATCTCTAAAAAAAACTCATGAGCGAAATATCGTGTTTTAGGAGTCGAGCAGAAATTACGAGAGAAAATAAGTTTCTACCTCGTTTACATTCAAATCTATGCATAGCCCTTGCTCATCTTTGTTGAAAGATTTCTGCGAGGCGTTTTATGGTAAAAGGCGGACATTTTGTACATCACATGAGCATGGGTAGCCACTCGTTCGCTCAAAAGAAAGTTGATTGAGTGACCGTTTTTGCAACAAAAAAAAGGTGACCCTATTTATGAAAAAAAAGTAACTAAAAAATTAAGTTTGTCTTAATTAAGTTTGTAAAAAAAAGTTTGTTTTGTAAGAAGTATTCCTTACTAGGAATGCACGATTGGTATTCGGTATGCTGCCAATTCGGTAGACAAACCGGATATTCGGTTCGGCCGAATACTTTAATATTCGGCAACCGTATGGTAAACAAATTTAAGTATTCGCCAATTGGTAAACAAATACAAAGTTTTAAATCATGAATGAAAGATATGGCATAGTAACATAGTACTAAATTAATTCAAGTTATTTACTAATATCACAATCGAATTGGTTTTAAAGCAAGAGAAAACACTCTGAATTCAAATTTTGTTGCTTTTCCATTTTTCTTAAACCTTATGACACATTACATTAACCTTACTATTAATAACTCATTTAAATATGAAACAGTAACCAGCAAACAACTCATAGCATTAAGTGTTCATAAATATGTAAAGACAATTAACTGCTAATTTTTTTTATAAAGTAGGCAGGTAAAAAATTATAATTTTACTAATATTTAAAAAGTTATCAATATATAAAGGAAACACTGACATTCAGACATATGATATATTCAGACACACTGATATTCACAGTTTTGCAGCATTTTCATTTTTGAAGTTTTACACACTATGAAATATTCATATTGTTTAAAAACGAACTCATTCAATGAATCATTGCATCCAAGTTTAATAACTGTTTAATCAATTTTAACTTACACCTTCCAAAAAAAGTATTCGTGTACGAGATACAATTTCCTACTTTAGATCTGAGAATAATTGAGTTTTTGAAAAATGCTCACTTGGACAGAAATATGGAAAGTCATTTATAGGTAGTCTAATTCATATTCTATGATAAATAATTTTTAATATACGAAACCTACCTAGGAAATTTATCTCTAAATCGAATACTTGTTTTGGAGGGTGTATCAATATATTATGGTAAATACATTGGCAAGTATTGGATTTTCCCCGCAACCAAAAGTAACCGCCCACTTCCTCTCCGAATTTCCTTTTTCATGCGAGTCGATCACACCCATACGCTGTCCCAAAAGTAAAATCACTGGTTTCCTAGACAAGTGTCTAATCTAACCTACGAGATGTATGCGTTAGAGATGAGCCGGGCTCGGGCTCTGTAACTCACAATTGCGTTCGGGCTCGGGCTCGAGAAAAATTCTGTTTTATTGAACATACTCCTTGAAACAGATTTTTAAAAAGTGATCATATGAAAAATAAAAGTACTTATAAAAAAAAAAAAAAAAAAAAAAAAATAGCGGCGCGGGTGCCTAGAAGGCGCGTGAAGCTCTTTGGGTATTTCAGAACGGCGTCTTATATTACATAGATCATGTATAACTGTACAGCAGATCATGTATATGTGATATTGCATAGATATATTGCATATCATGAGATCGGACATTATTTCATAAACATAGATCTAAAGAATTAGAAAGTGCATTGAGAGTTTGCAACTATATTTGTCTTTAATTTGCACAAACGGCGAAATTTATTGTATTCTATCAAGGAATTACTTCTTTGAATTTTATTGAATTTTATTTATCTTTAGCTGAAATTTCGGGCTCGGGCTCCGACTTAAATAATATCGCTCGGGCTTGGGCGGGCTCGGATTAAAAGTCTTCGGGCTCGGGCTTCAAAAAATG
Organism: Cheiracanthium punctorium; assembly: GCA_038373885.1. NCBI lineage: Eukaryota > Metazoa > Arthropoda > Arachnida > Araneae > Cheiracanthiidae > Cheiracanthium > Cheiracanthium punctorium. The sequence goes on from JAWZYV010016957.1 coordinate 19,082, forward strand.
AGCCCGAACTCATCTCTAGTATGCGTGTACTTGCACCTGCTGTCCCATTTACAGTCGATCGACTCGTTTCGAATGTTATTTTGCTTACTCTACTTTTGGAAAAAGAGCTAGAAAATTTGTCGGACAGGCAACCGGGTCCGGCCGCCTGTAAGAGGGTCGTCTCTTCTAGAGGATCTTTTAACATTAAGTGGACAGTGTCAAAAATCGGTGCCTTAACCCTTTAACGCGCAGTGTTCTCGCTCTGGGAACACCCAACTCTGACGTTTTGAGTGTTGCGAGTCACGAATAGATTGGATTTCTATAAAAATAGGTGCGGGTGAACTAGCTCTACGAGAATCCTTTACTTTTTAGCACGTCCTTTCCCGTCAAAAAAAGGTCACGATTCTTTTTTACAGCTCTGACATCTGCCGAAAAATGGAAGAATGCGAGAACAGCTGGATAGATGGCCCCATGCTGAAAAAAGGGCAGCCGTTGCCATCGCTTGACTGAACGGCACAGACAGCTGTCGTCAAAAAAAGGGTCTCTCGATCTGTGGCACGCGATGAACGTTTCGATCGTCCGCCCTCTTGCGGGTCGTTCAGTCGAGCGATGGCAACGGCTGCCCTTTTTTCAGCATTGGGAAAGGGTTGCGCCTCAAAGGGTTAAAAAAAACGGGTTGTTGGAGGAGGGAGTCGCTTACTAGAGGGGTGTGGTCGCTCATAGAAGTTTCACTGTACACGCTTGCATATCCCTGTTTCAGTAAAAAATAACTAAGTAATACAGTACACTGTAAAAAAATTCAGAAACGTTACATACTTATAGCGGAAAGGTTTCCGAAAGTATAGCGTAACCTACCGATGCTCTACTCGAACTCACGATTTCGGAAACATAACCGATATTTCGGGGTAAAGTATTTACGTTTCTAAATAGTTTACCCGCATGGTTCGGAAACGTTTCCGCAATTTTAAACTACAAGAGCTGCCCCATTTTTTGGGGTAACGTTTCCGAATTTTTTTTACCGTGTATTTTAAAAATTGTGTAAAAGCGATTCAAAGATTCGGAAGCGGTTACCCGGCAGAGGGGGGGGGGGGAGAGAAATTAATCTAAAATATCCTATTTCACTTCCATAAAATGGATGTATATCTAACTAACCACCTTCCCCCCTCAAAAAAAATCATTAATCCGCCACTGGCTGAGCGAGAATTACTTAAGACGGATTGCAGGATAGTTAAAATTTAAATCGTCTGAAGATAAGCAACATGTTCAACTTTAAACTTTCGTTTAACGTATTTTCAGTCTTATAGGTTTCCGATCCAAACAACCCACCACAAACCGCGATTCTACGGGCCAAGGTAGGACCAATAGAACAGTTGCGCAATTTTCCGCATTGTGTGTGTGTGTCGCATGTCAAAATAAAGAATAAAAAAATCTGGAGTGACTCCACTCAACTTTCCGAACACTTAAGATTAAGATCATGACCAAGCATTTAAATCAATTTTAATCTATGAATCATTCAAACATATATACCCAATTTGAGCTCAATTGAATGTACCGTTTAAACGCTAGCGCACTTTCAAGAATTTCCGCCCATAAGGCCGTAATGTAAAAAATCTTTGTCGTAGCCCTGTAGAAAAACTAAGTCCTGGACACACCAAAATCAATACCGGTCTTGCGACGGTGGTTTATAACCTAGAGACCTAATTTGAGCTCCATCGAATGCCCCGTTGAGGAACTATCGTGTTCACTCACATACACACACACACACATACATCTCGTAAAAATAGCATCCATGGATTCCAGTAGACCTCAAAACGTGTCCATACACCCAAATCTCGAAGTCGAATTTTTTCATGATGACAATACTTTCCTTACATGGTACATGTTCGGAAAGTAAAAAGTGAAATTTTCCTAAAATTTGGAAACTAATGTTTGAAAGATTTTTTAAAATCAATTTGCCCCCCCCCCTCTTTTCCCCTTATAGTGCCATACAAGATTTTGTATTGTGAAAGAATGCTCGTATATTTTAGAAACTAAACAATTAAACAGATCTGTTCTTGTTTTTGAACTTGTAGTTTAAAAAATATTTTGATTAAAGAAATTCAAAGCATAACCTTAAAAATTCTCTTCCATACCTGTATAGAACCACAAAAGAAAGAATTATAACTTCACTATAAATATTTAAAACTGATTTACTTTTTATTTATCAATCTCTAAAAGTAATTTAACTAAAATAAAATTAAAAATGACTTCATCGTGTAAATTATATCGTGTAAATTAATATTAAATGATTAAAACTGAAAAAAGGCATTAAACCTATGTTTGGAAAAAATAATCTATCATAGGTATCTTATCAAAAGTCATGGTTAAAATTTATTTGCGTGTGCACATAAATATTTTAACTGTTCATTTTTTAAGTGACATTTTTTAAGTACATATATGTAAAGATATTTAGTTTTTGTAAATTATCAGTCAATTATTAAAAAAGACCAATGATGAGTGAAACATGTTTGCAATTTATTGTTTATGTTATATAAAAAAAATTGAAAAAAAACACACTTAACATCTATATACATGTTTAGTGCCGGATATCCGGTCAGATATCCGTATCCGGCAACCAAAGGAGCTTCAGATATCCAATATCCGGCAAAATCAATATCCGTTACATCCCTACTTAACCCTTTAACGTGCAGTGTTCCCACTCTGGGAACACCAAACTGACGTTTTGACTGTTGCCAGTCACGAAGAATAGATTTGATTTCTATAAAAATAGTGGCGGGTGACACAGCTGCACGAGAATCCTTCACTTTTTAGCACGTCATTTCCCGTTAAAAAATAAAAGGTCACGATTATTTTTAACAGCACTGACATCTGCCGAAAAATGGAAGAATGCGAGAACAGCTGGATAGATGGCCCCATGCTGAAAAAAAGGGCAGCCGTTGCCATCGCTCGACTTAACGACCAACAAGAGGGCGGACGATCGAATTGTTCATCGCGTCCCACAGATCTAGAGACCCTTTTTTGACGACAGCTGGCTGTACCGGCACAGCCAGCTATCGTCAAAAAAGGGTCTAGAGCTGTGGCACGCGATGAACGATTCGATCGTCCGCCCTCTTGCGGGTCGTTCAGTCGAGCGATGGCAACAGCTGCCCTTTTTTCAGCATTGGGAAAGGGTTGCGCCTCAGAGGGTTACATGCCTATTGCCATTTCCGACAACCAAAGTATTGGTCTGAGGCGGGGTTTTCTGCATTGACAGTAACCAAAGCAAACGAGCTGAATCAGCAGCACATAATCAACACACACTGCCGTGTCATTGTCTCCTACTAACCCCCCCCCCGATGCAACCTCCTCGTTGCAAAGAAACAAGATCAGGTTTCTCATGGATGGAGCGTTGAGTCGGTTGAAATGCTAAATCACTCTACATTCATTTTTGGGAGTCACTGTGTTTCATTTTGCAGGCATATATAAATACAATTAAAGTTGTCAAATCAAACAAATCTAAATAACGAAGTGTCCACACCCATGTTAGAAGGCAAAAACAGCATCATTAGCAGCCTCACAGACATAAAAATGTCGCCAGTTTAGTAGCCATTATCTTAATTTTAGTTGTCAAAGTAGGAGCATTTCTGCGTGATTTTGTAGTTACGAAATAAACACACGCTATTCAGCTTCATAGAGGAGGGAATGAATAAAATGAATTACTGTGTGTTGACTCGAGTCATGGTCACCCACGCACAATAGTAGCAACCTCGTTTTGAAGCAGAAAAAATCGTCAAAATAGAGTCTCCGCATAAAAGTGGCAGTCGCATATTGGACCTTCACTTATGTCTATAAGAATATTACTAGAAAAAGAAAATGCCTATTTCGTGTGTGCATGACGAAAAGATTATTTAATATACGGCAGATCATCTGCAATGAGTTGTTAAGTTAGAAAATTTATTAAAATATCAGTACTGTCTTAGCTTCAGAGGGTACAAATGTTATGGAGTAGATTTCCCCGCATAATAGTCGCACCTAGACTTTCACCATGAAAAATTGGCAAAAAAAGTGCGACTATTACGCGAGTCAATGGAGATGCGAGTTACAGCCAGTTATCTAAGCTAGGAATCTAGGGCGGGGGTGGGATTGCCCTCCGTGGGGGGGGGACTTCCTAAGGGATTCTAAAGCGTATTGACGCGAAGTTTGAGAAAACCACGGAAAACTCCAAACGGTTCGGTCGGCGAACCAGGCACCTTCCGTTTGCCGGCTCAAAGCGCTAGTGCAATGCCACTGGTGGAGTTACGCGAGTCAACACGGTACAAAACTTCCTGCGTTATATCAACAGAGCCTATAGTAATAAGCACATTTATTTTTATAGCACAATTAAAAAAATAGATTAGAATGTTTGATGAACGACCCATAGCAAATCTGAAAAGGAAAGGGAGTTGACAAAACCCGAAATCTGATTTTCAAATGAGTCACCTGGAGTAAGGTAGAAGTAGCCAAAAACTTGAAAATAGCATGAAAATGCAGGTTTTTATTTAATCAAAAAAGTCGCCAAATCTTTAAATCAGTAGCAAAAGTCGCCTTTAGTTGTCGGTGGACACCCTAAAATTATAAACATTTAACCCCCCCCCTCCCTCCCCCATCAGCAGACAGCGGTTAAATTATCAAACTTAAAAAGGTTGAAGAGCACCGATTTAAAACTACCCATCCCCATATTCCGCATTTGAATGTTACCAATGTAAAACTTGGTCAGAAGTCATTAGTCAGAAATGACCAATGCTCCCTACTGCGAGCACAGTCATTCAAACGGGAAAAAATTAGTTTTTACTAATATAATTTAATTTACGCATTAGAAGACAAAATATGCAATTAAGTAGGTTAATTCAAAGTTCATAATAAAGTTCATAAATTTAAAAAGTAATAGAAAACAGGCAATCAAAAACAAACATTTTTGTAAGTGAACAATAATATACTATTATCAATGGTCATAAAACAAATTAGGAGCTCTTTATAAACGTCAGCAGAAAAAGATAGTACTGCATTAAAGTTGAAGTTATTTTTATATTTTAATGAATTAAATAATTATTTTGTAATGAAAGTTTTCTTTTACACTAAAATTATTCTGTTTTGAAATAAAACCATAAAATTTACATGCAAAAAGTGTTATACTATAAAAAAATCTTAAAACCCAAAAACCCAAAAATACCCAATAAAACCCACCCAGGTTGGGTTTTTTAAAAAAAACGTTTTTAAAACCCGGTTCAAACACTTCAGGAAGAAAAAATTCAAGCCTTCTCCTCATTAATACATGGTTCAGACTTTTTTCAGAGCAAAAAAATTAAGCACTTTTCAAGGACTAAACTTAATGAAACTTAATGCTCTTAATACACCTAGGGATATGGGTAAAAAATTAAGTACGTTTTAAAGGCCTTAGAAATGAAAAAAGTAATCATTTTTAAAGGTATTTTAAGCACCGTCTGAAATATGTAATAGTAATAATAATAAAAATACAATATGCATCAACAAGCTAACAATGCAACAAGCATCATGCAAATTTCATTTTATTTTGCATTTCTGCAATTTGTGAACTAATAGCCTGAGAGCTTCTACTTCAGCTTGCTCAAACAGTTTTTTTTTTTTTAACTTCAGTTCTTTTATTTTTTCCGCTGCAGATTTTATTTCATTAGTTTTTTCATAACCTTGTTTTTCTACTCTTTTAAAGCTTTTTTCGTTTAAATGATGAATTTTTAACCGCTATGAACATTGATTTATCGATGGTTACATTTAGCACCCCCCCCCCCCCACACACACACACACGTGGAAATTGCAGACTGCACACAACGTTGGGCTATCCATGACTGTTCGTGCCTATTCTCAATCAGACATTCCTTATTTATCGAGAAACCTCTTTCTACTGCTGCATTCCCATGAAACATACAAAAAAACTTTTGGCATACAAAACATACAAAAAACGTACTGGTGTTCTGGAGTAACAGCCAACCTACGTAGGCATCGTAACACATTGAGTGTGTTCAGACTGCCACTTTTGGGTAAATCTCGAGTGAAACACGAGCTGCTCGTGTTTTACTCGGGGAGATTGATATCGTGAACGGTATTGGGTAGTTAACCCTTTGAGGCGCAACCCTTTCCCAATGCTGAAAAAAGGGCAACCGTTGCCATCGCTCGACTGAACTACCAGCAAGAGGGCGGACGATCGAAACGTTCATCGCGTGCCACAGATCGAGAGACCCTTTTTTGACGACAGCTGGCTGTGCGCGGGCACAGCAAGCTGCGTCCAACAAAGGGTCTCTCGATCTGTGGCACGCGATGAACGTTTCGATCGTCCGCCCTCTTGCTGGTCGTTCAGTCGAGCGATGGCAACGGTTGCCCTTTTTTCAGCATTGGGCAATCGATCCAGCTGTTCTCGCATTCTTCCATTTTTCAGCAGATGTCAGTGCTGTTCAAAAGAATCGTGACCCTTTTTTGACGGGGAAGGACGTGCTTAAAAAGTAAAGGATTCTCGTGGAGTTCTGTCACCCGCCACTCTTTTTATAGAAATCCAATCTATTCTTCGTGACTGGCAACAGTCAAAACGTCAGAGTTGGGTGTTCCCAGAGCGGGATCACTGCGCGTTAAAGGGTTAATAGGAAAAAAACGTGGCGGCAGGTATTGACTAATCAGCGGAGCCAAGGGGAAAGAACAATAACATTAAACAAAGGTCAGGTGATCTAGCTCCCGAACTCTCTTGGGGAGTTGGGAAAAACTCGAGCTACCCAGCTTCAGGGTTCCCATTAGAAAAAAAAAAAAAATTGGTCGAGATTTCTCACCCATCCAAAAATTTTGAGCGAGATTTCTGAAAGTTAAGTGAGAGCATAAATATTGTTTAACATCATTTTATGTATTCATAGTACAATTTCAATAACTCCGATTTTTCTGTTCATTAAAAATTTTAGCAGCTTGATCCTATGGAAAACTTTCTAAATGGATGTTTCCATCCGCTATTCTAATAAGATTGCTTCAATTGGCACTTTCAGTGCACTTGACTTGTTAATGAATATTCAAAGTCTCAAAGAATCACATCTAGTTTAACTAAGCAACAGAATTATCTAAAATAATAAAATTATATAATATAACTTAATCTGGGGCGTAGCCAACCCCCCCCCCCCATGAGGAACTTTTTACCATATAAAATGTATATTCTTCACTCCCTTATCACACACATGTATGCATATATGTGAGTTGCAGTAGTCGCAACCCCCCCCCCCCATGAAAAATTTCTGGCTACGCCACTGAACTTAATATTAATATAGCATATTTATGTAAATATTAAATTATATTATACTACAGAGTGGATAAGATACAAATATGTGTGACAAAGTTAAAACGGATCTATTTAAGTTCAACTTCTTACTACAATAAAAGCTAGATCATGCGGCATTTAACCGGAAAATGTCAGCTTCGCCCCCCCCCCCTTTTTTGTCTTAAAAGATTAACTCTTACTTACTGTGAGCCACAACTAAACTTAGAACGGAATGGGGGGGGGGATGAAAATTTCAGACTGCCAGAGGTTATCCATAATTCCATGAATCACGGTGGTATATAAAAAAACAAGCAGATGAAATGCTCTCAAAACTCATACACGACGGACATGCATTACAAAAACAAAACATTTTACAGCTGTCGGAGCAGGAGGAGAAAAATCAACACGTGCGGAAAGCATTCATTAATATTCACCCTCTTTGGATTCCGCTGATTCAACAGTGTTATCTCTGAACAGAAACTCAAGAGAGGAAGGAGGGGGGGGGGCGCATTTTTGCGGCCGTGGATCTTTCTTTGATTTCGACTGTAGTAGAGTGAAAACAAATTTTTACTTTCCGAACATATACCATGTAAGGAAAGTATTGTCATCCTGAAAAAATTCGACTTCGAGATTGGGGTGTATGGACACGCTTGGAGGTCTTCTGAATTCATTTGTGCTATTTTTACGAGATGTAGGTATTAGAGTGAGTGTGTATGTAGTGAACCATAGGCGTAGAATTATATGGGCCCGTGGGGCTCGAGCCACCCCAATAAATTGTGAATAGGGGCTGAGCCCACCCAATAATTTATCACTAAATACAGAAAACTAATTTATACTAACATAAAAAAACGTATTCACGCCATTTACAAATGTTTAAAAAAACCTTTACTTGTACTTTTAAAAATTTTCTTTTGATTTCAATCATGATTTAGTATTCATTGTGATGCCATGTAACACAAAATGTTACTATAAGCTGCCCTCGCCAGGCTCTGGTTAATTAAAATCAGACTATGCAATGTAAAGTATGAAATGAAGAAAAGTTCAGATGTGTCTAAAATGCACCATCTCATCGAAAATAATTTTTTTTTCCTCCTTTGGATTTTTTATTTTGCTTCTATTTTTAACTTATAACATGGTAGGAAGATATAACATGGATACTTACCTTAGGTTTAGAATTCTATGGACCCATAGAGATTGAGCGCCTCCAATAATTTACACTTATATATAGTAAGTCATAGCTGCAAACTACTACGGAATATAACTAGCCACTTTTTGTAAACAATATATTTTTATTATTTTCCAATAGTAACAAGCTCGTGCGCGCAGCACAAAAATTTTGCTATATTTTAAGCCGAAAAATCATGTAGAAAAAGTGGTTAATTATATTCCGTAGTAGTTGGCAGCTATGAGTAAGTTTTATCTAAGTGAATCAGTGGCATAGCCAGAAATTTTTCATGGGGGGGGGGTTACGACTTTTGCAACTCACATATATGTATACGGGTGTATGATAAGGGAGTGAAGAATATACATTTTGTATGGCAAAAAATTCCTCATGGGGGGTGGTTATGACCCCCCTACCCCCCCTTGGCTCTGCCACTGACGTATGTATGTGTGGTGTGTGTATGTGAGTGAACACGATAGCTTCTAAACGGGGCATTGGGTACATATGTTATAAACCACCGTCACAAAACCGGTATTGATTTAGGTGTGTGTATAGGACTTATAGTTTTTCTACAGGGCAACGACAAAGTTTTCTTTTACATGACGGCCTATGGGGGGAATTCTAGAAAGTGCGCTAGCGTTTGAATGGTCCATTCGATTGAACTCAAATTGGGTATGTATGTTATAAACCACCGTCGTAAGATCTGCATTCATTTTGGTGTGTATAGGATTTATAGTTTTTCTACAGGGCTGCGACCCAGATTTCTTTTACAGGATGGCCTATGGGGGAAATTCTGGAAAGTGCGCTAGCATTTAAACGGTGCATTCGATGGAGCTCAAATCGGGTATACAGGTTATAAACCACGATCGTAAGACCGGTATTGATTTGGATGTGTATAGAACTTATAGTTTTTCTACAGGGTTACGACAAAGATTTCTTTTACATTATGACCTATGGAGAGAAATTCTTGAAAGTGCGCTAGCGTTTAAATGGTGCATTCGATGGAGCTTCCATTTGGTATATATATTTGAATGATTCATCGATTCAAATTTATTTAAATGCTGGGTCATGATCTGAATCGTAAGTGTTGGGAACGTCGAGTGGAGTCACTCCAGATTTTTGTACTTGTAAACCAAAAGAAAAACAAACTACGACAAGTTCTGTTTCGTTGACTGTCGTCCCGCTTGCGGTTATGACAAAGACTTACAAATTTCCGGTGATGTCAAGACCGTTTCAAGTTCCCATTTGATATCCAATGGACTGGAAAGGGGAATTTTTTTTTAAACGGAAAAATTCGTGACTTTATCGTGACTTTTTCATGACTTTCATGACCGGTAGACACCCTGTAAGAAAAACTGGTTGTTGGAGGAGGGGGTCGCTTCATACGGGTGGTCGCTCATAGAAGTTTCACTGTACACGCTTATATATCCCTGTTTCAGAAAAAAAATTAAGTAATACAGTTTTTAAATAATTTTTTAAAGCCATTCAAAGATTCGGAAGCAGTGACCGGGCAGAGCGCAAGGGCCGATTAAAGGAGGGGGGGGGGGGAGAAATTAATCTAAACTATCCTATTTCTCTTCCATAAAATGGATGTATAGGCCAATCTTCTAACTAACTAATCGACTGAAGATATGTAACACGTTCAACTTTAAACTTTCTTTTAAAGCATTTTCACAGTCTTATAGGTTTCCGATCGAAATAATCAGTGCCGCGCCGACCATGGCCAGCGCCTGTGTGCTAAAAAAAAGAAGCGCCTAGGGTTCAGTACTTGCCCACCTACCTTACTTCCCTCACTACCACCACCCCCAAAAAAGGAGAAATGAAAAAAAAGGTGGAGTTTTCTAAAATATTTTCCAACCCCCCTCCCCCTCCAAAAAAACCCCACTTTTGAACTTTATTTTTAATACTGTTTGATCACAAGAAGTGCAATTAATTGTTAGATACTAAATCAAGGTAAATAGTCATAACCCAATAACGAAATTAATAAACTACTCTTTCAACAAATATATTTAATATGCAGCGGGGCTCGCCATAAATCTCTGCGTCTGCATCAAATGCCTGGAGACTAGCCCAAATAGCCTGAATCGGGGGCGTAGCCAAGGGGGGATATTTAGGGGGTTCATAACCCCCCCATGAGGAATGTTTTGCCATACAAAATGTATATTCTTCACTCCCTTATCACACACATGTATGCATATATGTGAGTTGCAGTAGTCGTAACCCCCCCCCCTCATGAAAAATTTCGGGGTACGCCACTGGCCTGAATGTCCACAGCTCTCGCGCCAACTTTAGCAACGAATATTTAAAATTGGATTACTTTGAGCGTTTCTTCCAATCTCAGATATAATTTAAGGTTACATGTGAAATTGTAGAATGGTTAGAAGAAAAGTGAAGGTTTTTTTTTCCTGTTTGTTTTTTTCATTGCCTCATTGATTTAATTTTGTGAAAGTTAGGCGAAAAAACTGCAACTTCCATTAACCGTTATTACAAAAATGCGAAAATTTAAGATTTTGCCGTGACCTGAATAGTTTTTGCTGCCAGCTTTAAAATTTTATTTCTAGCTCTGATTCGCACACTGCTATTTTCATAAAAAGTATATCAAACGCACTTAGTCTCCCATGTTAGAGTCACACTTACATACATTTTCTTTTGATTCTCCCTTGTTCTTAAGATATCTCTGCACTTTTATGACCACTTTAGTGCTATTAGTTTCTGACAAGGATTTTTATTGAACCGGCGAGGTTAGTGAAATGTTAAAAGTCACCAAGATTAGCCATTTTTGGCAATTTATTGGCAAGTTGGATAAGTCCCCAAAACTAAACTTAGCTTCGCGATTCTGTATTTGGCTAGAAATTGCCAAACCCTACTGTTTATTATAAAGGTGAAGTATAGTTAGCGTATGTCTGAAAGATTCTGAAACAGTTTTAATAAGCGATTTTAATATAGATTTTAATTCCAAGGAAGTGTTTTATGGAACAAGGAAGACAAATAAGATTCCGATTCATTTTCTAGCGTAATGGAACGAGGAATACAAAGAGGGCCTACCCATACATTAGGATCCCCTTTCCAACGTAATGAAGCCAAGAAAGACAAGCAGGGCCGACGCATGGATTATGGTACTCAATATAGAGCATTTCGGTGTGCTTTTAAAATAAGAAAGAACTTCAGATTTTCTCTTCAGTTTTTTCAATTTTTGAAACCTTTCACAGCCTAACCTGTTACGCAACTTCAAACCTATTAACCAAACTCCTCCTCTATGATATTAGCTCAATCCAATCTGATCCATCAATTTCTTTGATTTAAATTATTTTTCTTTTGATACTGGGTATTCAATTTGTAACTAAAAAATAAATAAATGAAAAAATCCCGATTATTCAATTTTCGGAGCAAACGTGCTTTTCTTTAAGTGCACACATTAAGATATTCATCCTGTACGATACCACAGGTGATATTTGTGTCCTCAACTGTGGACACAGGACCGGAAAGATTTAATATAAAGCGACAACTAGTCAGTCGATTCAAAAAGGTTATAACCACGATCTGTGGCACGCGATGAACGTTTCGATCGTCCGCCCTCTTGCTGGTCGTTAAATCGAGCGATGGCAACGGTTGCCCTTTTTTCAGCATTGGGCAATCGATCCAGCTGTTCCCGCGTTCTTCCATTTTTCAGCAGATGTCTGTGCTGTTCAAAATAATCGTGACGAATTTTTTTACGGGAAATGACGTGCTCAAAAGTAAAGGATTCTCGTGGAGCTCTGTCACCCGCCACTATTTTTATAGAAATCCAATCTATTCTTCGTGACAGGCAACAGTCAAAAGCGTCCGAGTTGGGTGTTCCCAGAGCGGGATCACTGCGTGTTAAAGGGTTAAAAAAACGACCAGCGTCCGTCCTGTGTTCATTCTCGGCTTGATTGTCATTCAAAACTTGCTGGAAAGTTATTTGTTCGAGCTACACGTGGAAAAATGAAAATAACGACGCGACGCGTATTAAATGACATGTTCCGACGAATGACAAGCCTCATCATGGCACAGTGGTTATATGCCACTGAAAAGGGTATAGATGGCCGAGGTGTGAAGGTCCCGGGTTCGGGTCCCATCTCGCGGCTGTCGATCTAACGGGCTGGAGTTTGGGTAGGTTTTCTCCAGATGTAACGCGAATACGCGTTAGAACCCCTTAGAAAGTCCTCCTGCCAAGGCATCCCCCCCCCATCCTAGGCAGATACCCCGCGTGGAGGTTTGCCTTAAAACACAACACAACGTATACATTTTGAGAATGAGAAAATAAGTAAGGTCTGGGGGCCCTGGGATCTTTGACTATATTGCGAACACCGCGAAAACTGTATACAATTTTTCCCCCCCCGTTTAAACGACTCATATAATTTAATGGACGCATTAGAAGACAAAATATTCAATTAGCATGGCTGGATCTGAATTCAGTCCGTAAAAGTTTAACGCTAGTCACTTGTAAAGATACAATTTAAATTTTTTGAGTCCATGGCGTAAATTGGATTGCTTTAAAAACTGCTACATTACATTATACCTCAAAAGAACATTATAGGTTTAGAATGGTTCACGAGAGGTTTGTGGAGAAAAGAAAAAAAAACGCTTAAAAGCAAATGTGCCAGTCGTATCGTGATAGCTAAATGCATCACGAATGCGCCATACGAACACTATAAACCTATCCGATTTTGATAAAAATCTATTGTTTCAGTTTTGCAGTAGAAATATTTTTAAAGTGTACCACAACGGCAAGCACATACTTAAGAGCCACACCACTGGCCGAGGGCATAGTGCTCTGAACTGGGAGACTGAAGGTGCCCGATTCAAACCCAGGTCCCGTCCGCCGACCTAACCGTCCGGAGTTTTCCTCCGAAACTTAGCGTTGTTGCGGGTTAGGACCCCTTAGAAAGACCTCCACGGAGAGCACTCCACACCACGGCCCAGAGCCCACATGTATCTAATTGCACGTAATACCACAACGTCATACTCAAGACTAGTTTTCATAGTCTTAAAAAATCTTAACGTCAATTTATACATGTGTGTGTGTATGCGCGCGCATACACCCATTTTCATTATGCTGTTTTTCAAAAATGTTTCCACGTCGCGACGCAGCGCCGGGTTTCTGAGGTTACGATGTCGCCGAGAAATTGTGGTGCGTCGCTGCCCCCCCCCCCCTAAAACTCGCAAAATTCTATTGTACTTGGCAAAATGAGTCACAATAAAATCTATAATTTACTTTCTACTTCTGGTACACGTGGCAAAATTAAGGAAACTCGGCAAAAGTAAAAAGTTGGTAATATAGTTAATAAAAAAATAAAGAAGTTGGTAAAAACCAATATTTGACTTGGCAACACCCCCACCCCTCCCAATAAAAAAGTCTATGCTATGGATCTGTAAGTGGTTAACATTTCAGAAATTCTTTTACTCCCTTTTAAAGCTCATAGAATATTTTTATATAACAAGAGACCGAAAATGACTTCGCCAAGATCTAAAATTAATGTAATACTCAGATATCCAATATGCAAATGTCCTCCTTGTCTTACGCTCAATGACACTTGCCCCTGTACATAGCTCTACACTCAAATCTTTGGCTTACTTGTGTATCTGTGCCCGTGCAATAATCAGGGAAAACAAGTTCCCCCGATTTTTTAATATTTTTACGAAATTCTCCGATATTTCCAAATCGGTGAAGTACCCTCAGAGCCTGATTATCACACGGGCATACGGGCAATAGCCCGGGGCCCCGGAAAAATAAGGGCCACCCCAATCTCTCCACTCAATTTTCTTTGTAATATCTATAGCATCATTTTTAACACCAGATGGACTTTAGATTTATTTTCTGTAAGGAGGATTTTCTGTTATAATTCAATCGTCTTTAAGACTCCTGGATGAATAAACGAGGAGTTTTTGAAAACGTAGGGTAGGGCCCTCTATATGCTTATCACAACATCAATCATATTATATTATAACAGGGCGTAACCAGAGGGGGTCGGGTGTGGGGGCGAGCCTACCTAGCGGCTTTCAGACCCACCCCCCAAAACGAGATTTTCACATCTTTGTCTAAATTGACTCACTCTCATACGAAAGTTTAGCCACACATATAATTTTTAAGAATCGCACACCATAGGAAACGTACAGGTTTCATTTTAAACTATTGCACTCCCATTACAAAAAAAAATTACTTTATATCCATTTATTTGTTTATTCAATTTTATGAATTCGATCGTTCGTTAGCAGGGCCCGCGCGTTTTACGCGTCCATCGACCTTTGTTTAGAAAAATAAAACGAGACATTTTTCATGGGGGGGGGTGTAAGCGACTCCTTTAACTCATATACTATGTATATGTGGTGTGTGATAAGGGAGTGAAGAATATACATTTTGTATGGCAAAAAAATTCCTCATGGGTGGTTTGACCAGAGCCTGATTATGACCCACTGGGCCCCGGGCATGGATGAATTTGCCCAGGGCCTGATTACCGAAAAGGCTTGGGAAGCTTGAGCTTCTCAGAATTTGAAGGGGGGGGGGGCAAAAAATGACTGGAAAACTGCAAAAATTCAAAATTGTGTGTTTTAAAATGCATCTTTTAGGTTATTGTAAAGATTCTTTTGAAAATTTGCGCCAAGCAAGATAAAATACACGCTACTTTATTACAACTTAAGAATTGGGCCTAAATTGACTACAATTTGTAATATTTAATTAATTACTATTAATTGCATTGTAAGACCATGATAATACTAATTCAAGAAGTAACAACCGTTAGAATTATGAATGCAATTATTGAATACAATAATTTAAATAGTCAGTGTGTGTGTGTGGTGTGTGTGAGGGGTGGGATGAACACTAATCTGAATTCTGCTGGAACCCCTTTTCGTGAAATCATTTAATGCATAAGTGAGTTTTGTTACAATGCACCCTAGA